>OZ030026.1:47346420-47388920 GCA_964023405.1 Apodemus agrarius | reverse complement strand
TCTGAACCTCTCGGTTCTAGACTGTGCGTCTAACCCCTGCCGTTTCCAGACCCTTGTCTTCATGCTCCACCCCAACCTCCTCTTTCTAGGGCATTCAGGAGGGCGGAGTCTCTGCCCCCACCCCTTAATTTAATCTCTCAGAATCTCATCGCCTCCACCTCCTGCCATGGTACCCATTGTACCTAGTTGGCTGGTCTTTGTCACCTCTGCTAGCAGAAGAGGGGGCCTCGGGCTGGACTTTTCATGGCTTGATCTGGTGATGTCCTTTGCAAACCACAAACCAAGAAACACAATCAAAACAAAGCGAAGCAAAGCAAGTCCTCCTTCCCGCCCCCTCGCTTCAAGTAGGAAAAGCAATGGCTTCTTAAAACAGCTCACGAAGGGAAAAAAAATATAACAAATATTTAGCGTTTCTCTGGTGGCAGCGGCCTGACATTCCTCCCCGGTCTGGTCCCACAATGAGTTCTAATTTGATGAAATGTTTGCGTCGGCCACCAATTTTCTGGAGGAATTTAAGAGACTTGTCTCTGTGCTTTGGCTTAACACGAAGAAAACTCCTAAAAATCTGACCACTACCCTGGCCCCAGTGGTATGTGCCCCCCCAAGGACACAATGGCCGCCAGTGGCTGACAGGGGAGGAAGCTCTCAGTCAGTCAGCTTTGGCTGGCAGTGGGGTGTCCTCAGCTTCAGTCCCTGGGGCTTGGCTGGGCTGGGTACCACCTCCAAGTGATCCGAGAACTATAAAATCCCCAGCCGGAGCACAATGCCCCCCCCCCCCCGACTCTGCCAGGGAACATCAGGGCATCCCCGAAGTGGGTGAGAAGCATTTGACAGCACATGGTGCGCCATCTGGCCTGCTTGTCCCCCACCCTGCCCCACCCCCACCTAGCTTTTCTACCCCAGACCAGCACTGTCAACGAGGGACACCTGTGTCTATTATTAAGACAACTCCATAGATACCTCTAAGGGTTACCATTGTCTGGAATTACCCGATAGTTTTGACTTTGTCCTCTGTGCCAGGCCCTGTGCAAGCCTCTGGGATACAGTGTGATGAGGTTCCTGTAGTCAGTGTGCTTACCTCAAACAGTGAGTCTAAATCTGGAGGGACAAGCCGGTCGACGACAGGATGCGGCTTCGAGTGTTCACGGACTCTCTGTGACACCCCCGCCCCGCCCCCCACCTCTGCCACCAAGAGTGTGGTTAGCAGGACTGGGGTAGCCTCTGGGACACATAGTAGCATTTGCACGTTGACTAGGATACTCCCGTGGTTGAAGGGGAAGGGAGCAGACTACAGTTGCCGCTTCTTGTCAGAGGGCAGTGTTGTCCGGGGACACAGCATGCGCGATTTATTTTCCGTGTCTGTTTTCTAACAAGCAGAGCGAGCCAGCCGTGCTGCTCAGGTTTTTGTCTTGGGATAGAAGCTGCCCTCTCTTTCCTTATGTTATGCTAACACGATGTGTGTGTGACAATAGAAACAACTACCTAGGGGCGATTGCAGGCCCTCGGAGGATATTCCTATAGACCTACTGTGTGCCAGCCCTGATTAGTGCACAAGGCATAGAACTTTTATAACTTTTTTTTTTTGGTTTTTCGAGACAGGGTTTCTCTGTGTAGCCCTGGCTGTCCTGGAACTCACTCTGTAGACCAGGCTGGCCTCGAACTCAGAAATCCGCCTGCCTCTGCCTCCCAAGTGCTGGGATTAAAGGCCTGCGCCACCACCGCCCGGCTAAACTCTTATAACTTTCATAGCGACTGTCTGTGCCCAGCTCCCGTACCCCCTCCAGAGTAGAAAATACCAGTTGTAGCATGGGCCTCAATGAGGCTCAGGGGCCTGCACTCCTGAAGATGTCCCCATTCAGGTCTGGTCGCACTGGTCTTGCTCCTAGCAGGATAAGGCTCCCGGATCTTTGCCTCCGGCATGTCTCCCCCATAGGGACCTCGTCGTCCTGGCCATTCCACAGGGCCTGGGCTGGAAGCCTTTGTCCTGTTGCATCACGGGCTGCCCGTAACTCGGCAGCTGCCTTGTTTGCTTTCTACGCCCCAGAAGCGGTGACCTTTGCCCGTCTGTTTATTTCAGGGAAAATAATTCCATCCGGCGGGTATCGATTCCCTGGGGGGTGGGGGAGGGAGGGGGAGGGGCTGCAGAAGAAGCATGTCTGGAGGGACTTCTTTGAGTGAGGTGGCCTGAAATGGCCTCTCAAAGGAGGTGGCAGCTGCTTCCCTTCTCTCAGCCCCTTCTCGCTCTGCCCTCTGACATCTTCCTCTGAGGTCTAGTGTTTGAAGCCTAGGGCTAATGTTCTTGGCCATATGACCGCATAGTTCTGTCTGTTAGCGACATGGATAAGAATAACCGTAAGCATGCTTGGACCGTATATGTGCATGCCCTATGGGTGTGGCCTGGGCACCTTCTGATGCTTCCCTCACGGCCCTTTGCCTGTTCTTCGCAGCAGTGGGGTAGACAGAAGTCTAAAATCAGCTTTTTAGCCTTACTTACGAGGGGGCAGCGATGATCATACAACCATTTCCTGGCCTTAGAGAAGGCCGCGTTTCAGGGCACGGAGACCGTGGTGTCGGAGGCCGCTGACCCGGCTGGATGCTGACCAAGCAGAAGCAAAATCAGGAAGCCGGAGAAAGAAGCCTTACAGCTCCTGGGCATCCAGCCTGCCCTGAGATACCGGCACCGAGACATAGGAGCCGCAGGAGCCGCAGGAGCCGCAGGGCTGGGTGTTTAATGTGGAAATAGTAACGCGTTATAATAGAGCGTTCTGATGCATGCATGTTCATGTGTGTTTCCCAGGAGGGTGGAGCCCACCTGTAGATGAACCAGGTCTCTTCAAAACTGTAGACATTTGCTGAGGAAGCCTTGGTCAGGGAAACCAGCCCGACTCCTTTCCTAAGTGCTTTCAGTTCACTTCTAAATGGCCCTTGGTAGCCTCCAGGAATCTTCCCGTCTGCTCTTCACAGTTTTACCCCGCTTCTTCATCAACCTGAATTCCTTTCCTGGTGACCGGTTTGATGGATGAAATTCTCCTTTTCTCGTATCAGAAGAAATTGTCTGCTCAAATCCTGAACGTTCGTGGGACAGAGAAGTTAAAGATGAAAAGGGAAGTTAGTTGGCGTGCCTCAAGTTTTATGTGTGGGCTTTTCTCTGTTTGCACACTCACATGTAGAACATGCTTGTGGTGTGTGTGTGTGTGTGTGTGTGTGTGTGTGTGTGCATGTGCAGACAATAGTTGGCGTTAGATGCCTTCTCATGTGCACATGAGCATGTCTCATGTCTCAGCAAAAGCGATATGTGCTCTTAACCACACGGTTGTCTTTCCAGCTCCCCCCCTTACTTTTGGAGACAGTGTCTCTTGATGAACCCAGACCTCACAGACTACTCCAGGCTGCCTGATCAGCAAGCCCCACAATCCCCCTGTCTCCCTCTCTACAGTCCTGGCCTTACAGACTCAAAACCACTGTGCCCAGCATTTTTTTTTTTTTTTTGGTTTTTCGAGACAGGGTTTCTCTGTGTAGTCTTGGCTGTCCTGGAACTCACTCTGTAGACCAGGATGGCCTCGAACTCAGAAATCCACCTGCCTCTGCCTCCCAAGTGCTGGGATTATAGGTGTGCGCCACCACGCCCGGCTTGTGCCCAGCTTTTTATGAGGGTTCTGGGGATCCGAACCCAGGTCTTCACACTTGTGTGGCCATCGCTTTCCTTACGAGAATCTCCTTATTCCTGTACTCGCCGTGTCTTGATTCTGTCAGACGCGCTGTCTCTGACCCCATTTTCCCAGCTTCTCTATGTTGTTGGCTGTGGGTAAACTTTTTGGAATGACATTAGGGAGAAAACTGTTGTCTTCGGGGGCCCAGCGGATGGATACAGGAGCATTTCTTTGGTCAGGTTTTTTTTGGGGGGGATCTAATCTAATCTTGTTTAGTTCTTAGAGCTGTGTTTTCGAACCACTGGATGAGCCAGCGTATGGGGAGCAGGGCTCCTGGGGTCATCAGCTGGGTAGGATGTGGCTGAGGTGGGTGTCCTGACTCAAGGTCATGTGTATTTCCTATTCTCTATCAGTTACTTGTGTCTTATACTGTGGATCAGGGGATAAGTAGTTTGGTAGTTAAGGAGCCATGTTTGTTTGGAAAATCGAAACCAGGAAAAAAAAATAGCCCTTCCCCACTTCCATCCTCCCGGTTGCTTAAGTGACAGGATTGTGAGCTGCTGTTGCTTCGAGGGAGTTAAGAGGCAGACTCCGTCCTCTTTAGCTTGCCTGATCAGTCTCTGTTGGAACATCAGTCTTAGATTAATTCTGAGATGAACTCAGAAACCCCCTTGAAAGCAACTTGCATTCTTATCAGTACATAGCTTACATTTTATGACCTGGTTAGAGGCCAGCTCTTGGGAAGAACTGTCTTATTGATTCTTCCTCTTCTCTGCAGATGGGGCCGTTCCCATCAGAGACAGGCTGGCTTCAGATGTCTGCTCCAGGATGTTTGAGCCCAACTCTATGAGTCCATTAGACAAATGTAAGCCTTTGAGGGGGAGAGAAGAGCTCTGTCTCAAACCAAATGTTTTACATGGAGAACATCTGGGCAACATCGGTCTTCGTGTGTTTGGTACATCAGAGCACAGCTCCGCTGGGATGTCTCCGGCCCTTGGTGGCTGGGTTTGACAGTTGTGCTGTGAGGGCCTGGTTCTCAGGAAACTCTACCTCAAAGGCAGTGCTCAGGGTGGAGTCTCTCTGTGGCTCCACACTCTGGAGTGTTCTGGTTAGCTCCCTGACCAGATCACCACAACTTAAAAACGGTTTGATAGCCTGATCCCTCCCTCTGAACCCCGGCCTCCAGAGATAAGATGTGTTGTATAATGCCAATACCCACTTTACCAGGTGGCTCTGTAGACTGGACAAAATGCAGAGGGACACATGTGACCCAGGGGAAGCAACGTTGTCCTCGGAGCCCAAGGATCTGGGTTCAAACCGTAGTGTTGACGGATGACCTGTGGATGCACGAGGCGACCTTCTTTAGATTGTTTGACTTCCTGCAGAATAGTCGGTCTCATGAAGGGGCTATAAGGCACGGTGGGATGAGTAGACTCAGTGGGTTGTTTATACAACACGGTCCCGTATCGGTTTGCGGCCTTCATCACAAGTACAAAGGTAACAGACACAGGCTGCCCTGGAATCTGGGAAGACTGACTCAAGCCACGGCTCGTTAGTTATTGGACCAGGTTGGTGACAGCAAGGTTGAGTAAGAAAGGATTAACTCTTGCAAAAATGAAGGCCTGGAACAGTAATCCTGGCTGATTCATCCCCACTCATCCATTGATAGAAAGTTCCAGACTCTCTCATAGCTACCGAGGAGGCAGCGTCGAGACAGCGGTGGCCCAGTCTTGCAGTTCGCTTGCTGTGCCGGAGATATGGACTGTGAACACACCCTCTCTCTTTGTTTGATTGTTTTTAAACTGTGGTGTGGGTTGCATAAAGATTGGCAAAAATTGGTAGGTGTGAGGAAAACTTGGCAGAGAATGTAGGATCTTGCACCTTCATGCAAAGCGTGTCAAAACGGCCCTTTCTGACCTTCCTTCCCCAAGGAAATCCCATAGTACTGCCCCGTGGAGTTACCGTGTTCCTCAGGGGTATGACTGAGAGGAAGTTTGAAGAATCCGGATGAGTCCCAAAGGTGGCGTTTTGACCAGTACTGGGCAAGTGAAACTGTCACAGCCTAGTCTAACAGAGACCGGCCTGGCATGCTATAGAGGGTGAGAGCATATAAGCCACCTGAAGGGAAGGTCTAGGCCACTGTGCAGAAGTAATCACTGTAGGTCACCCGAGCCTTCCCCAAGCATGGTTCCTTCTCATCTTCATTGGAAAGATGAAAAGTTCACAGTCAAGTGATTGGGACCAACTGGGCATTCAGCACCTCTGAGACGCATCACGGAAGACTCAATGGCAGGTGGCTGGGGTGGGGGGTTGGTGGAATGAGGTGACCCACTATGGCTTGGTGACTTTTAAAATTCTTAGAGTACATCTTCATGGTAACTCTTTTATGGATTACCCACGGGTAATTTCTCCATCCTGGATGTGCAATAATCTGGTTTGGATATGCTGTAGAGGCGGTGTCTTAGGGTTTTACTGCTGTGAACAGGTACCGTGACCACGGCAAGTCTTATAAAGGACAACATTTAGTTGGGGCTGGCTTACAGGTTCAGAGGTTCCGTCCATTATCATCAAGGTGGGAGCATGGCAGCATCCAGGCAGGCATGGTGCAGGAGGAGCTGAGAGTTCTACATCTTCATCTGGAGGCTGCTAGGAGAGTCCTCACTTCTAGGCAGCTAGGGGGAGGGTCTTAAAGCCCATACCCACAGTGGTATACCTGCTTCAACAAGGCCACACCCACTCCAACAAGGCCACACACACTCCAACAAGGCCACACACACTCCAACAAGGCCACACCTCCTGATAGTGTCGCTTCCTGGGCGGAGCATATACAAACTATCACCGTTGGCTTCAGTGAGAATAGAGTTTATGAGTATTGGTGAGGGAGGTGACAGGAAGGGGAGGACCCAGGTGTCCAACACAGGGCTGTACCTCGGGACCTATGGGTACTTGACAAGATGGAAAAGTCAGTTGCAGGTGGCAGAATGTGGAAGGATCCTGGCGACAATATGGCTGGCTCAGGCCTCCAGAGAGCCGTGGTCACACTCTTCTGCCCCCGGGGCCATTCCTTGAGTCCCCAGGATAACCACAGATTCCCTTCCTCAATCTTCGCAGGGGCGGGAAAGCGAGCATGTACTGACTAAGTCTCCGTGGAGTAGAGCTTCAGGAGAGGCCAACCCTAGAGGAGTCCACTCCATTGGAGGTCACATTGTTCTTGCTTGCGACTGTCCTTTCGTAGACAGAGGGGTTGCTGCCACCAAGCGTTTCTGGGCAAGTTTGTGGAGTGCTAATTAGGGGACTGAGGAACCTGAAGGATTTCTGGAAGGGCCATGAGCTGGGCTCAGCCCATTCGTTCGTTCTCCACAGTGAGCGGCAAGGGCTTCCCTTTGCAAGGAGCAAAGGTGCCGAGGTCAGAGGGCGAGGCTGAGATGACAGGTGAAGCCCGGGACGGCGTCGCCCCCACACACTATGGCCTGGCACACTGGAGCTATTACCCATGATGTTTCCTAATAGCAGGGATTTCTGTCAGGATTAAAAATAACTTCTGACAAATCGTTCCTTTACTTATCAGTAAGCCCATCCACGCTGAAGATGGAAAATAAAGCTGCGCTGGAAGGCGTGGCTCCCTGTCCCTGGAAGCCTTCTCCTGCTCTATTCTCCATCAGGGTCCCCCCACCTTGCAGCATCTGCATCCTGACTTGCTCACCTGCCTAACTCCTCCGCATCCATACCAAGACATGGTCCATGCTCTGCTGAAACAATGTGTGCCAGTCCCCTGCCTCTGCCTGCTTTGTTTCACCACCTTCAGGATCTAAGGACTTCATTCAGACCCTGCAGCCATGGTCGGCTCAGTAGACTAATTTCCTTTCTCTTTGGAAACTGAGCTTGGCCTCTTTGTTTTTTCTGTTTTTGTTTTTGTTTTTGTTTTGTGTGTGTCCTTTGCCCATTGTTTCCAAGGTCACTGATTCAGCAGCTGTCCCAAGATCATATTTAAAAGTAGCATTTGCAGCTAATTAAGCAAGGATGGTACCCCCAGCCCCACCCTAGCCTTAGCCCTGCCCCAGCCCCATCCCCTGCCCCACCTTTACCCTTATACTACCTCTAGCCCCGCCCCCAGCCTCACCCCACCCCCAGCCCCACCCTAGCCCCGCCTCCAGCCCCACCCTCACCCCCAGCTCCACCCCCCCAAGTACACTTGAAGTCTAACAGCAAACCAGGCTTCGGAAATTAAAATAAGGTTTGGAGCACTCGACTGAAAATTAAAACAAACAAACAAAAAACAAACCATTGCTCCCACAGCAGAGAGTTTTACCCTGGCATTAGAGGGAGGTTAAAGTCCTGCACCAGGCTTCGAAACAACTTACAGGGTTCACAGGTCCATACGCGCAAGTGGTCCAGCCTTGACTTACCACAGTCCTGCTCTGCATAGTGGCAGGGGAATCAGAAATTGGGCGGAGGTCTTCCAGGTTATCGGCTCACCCAGCCTCAGGCTCATCCCTTGTACCCACTTCTCAAGACGGTTGTCAGCTGGGAGAAAACCAGCCACACTTCGTGGGCTGGGGACATGGCTTAGTGGGTTCACAAGTGCAAGGGTGAGAAACAGAATTGGGATCCCCAGGACCCATACAAAAGGCTGTGTGGCCACGTTGATCCACCTGTCGTCCCAACACACAGCGGGCGGCACATCTTCAGAATAAGCAAACTAGACGAGCTTATGCCATGGGTTCTGGGTTCAAGTGAGAGATCATGCGGCTGGAGACTGACCCAGAAACCCAACAGCAACCTCTGGCCCGCACGTGCGTGGGCACATACAGGGGCGCTCTCCCACGTGCCCCGACCCCCATACGCATACATACACACCACACACAACTCACTAAAATAAATCAATTGTGCCGCAGAGTGTTTGGCTTTCAGAACCGTGTGCAGAGCTAAAAATAAACAGGAGTTTGGTGTGATTCCTGGCACAGAATCTTGAGTGCTTTTGTGTGTCTGCCGGTGTCTGAGGGAGCCTCTCTGATCTTACCAGCAGGTTATTTAGCGCCCCAGGCTGTGCGCAGGCCGTGAAGTCACCCATCCGCTTTGGCTTCTGTGGCCTTGCGTCACCCACAGGCTCACCTTGAGCCGGGACGAGTGAAATGTTTCCTGGCAGCAAGGTTTCCATATGCCGGGGGCAAATTATCCCCGGCACGGGCTTCCTGCGGGAAGCAGCTCACTTTCAATTGGCCTCTGCAGTCACAGGCTGTCGGTCCTTTGGTGTGTAGTGTGACCATGTCATAGAGCCCATGGGTTGGTGACTTAAGCTTAAGAGTTCCTTTGTTGGTTCAGTTGGTTTTTCTCTGAGACAGGGTTTCTCCGTGTGGCCTGGGAAGGCCTCAGACTCATAGCGATCCTCCTGCCTCTGCCTCCAGAGTGCTGGGATTAAAGGCATGCGCCACCACTGTCTAGCAAGATTACGATTCTTAAACTTCAGACTATAGTAAACTCACCTGAGATATAAAGCCTTTGATATAGTGGGTTCCAGGCCAGCCAAGGAAACATAGTTAGACCTATTCTTAAAACAAACAATCTTCTCCTTCATCAACCCCCCACCCCCAATCTAAAAACATAACAAGCCCCCTGAGATACCCGGCTTCCCCTGCCCAGCCCCTACCCCCACCCGCCCCGCCCCGTTCCCACCCCGCCCCGTCCCCACCCACTGCATGTTAACCCTGCTTTGCTCTCATCACTGGTTCAGAGACCCTGCCTGCATTTCCGAGGCCGACTCCTTACTCACGATTGGCGCGATCACCCAACACTACCTTCCTGCGTGCTTCCTTGTTGCCCCTCCTGGTTCCCGCCAGGCCAGCCTCTAGCTTGCATTCATAAACCCTGACGCAATTCCGGGAGTCTAAATCTGCCCTGAGATTTCTTAGTCCTCAGTTCCTCTTCTTGCAGCATTGGTACTGCATGGACATTCTTGGTACAGCCCTAGGAGGGGGAAAAGGTGGGCAGAGGGCGGGGGTGGTGGTGGTGGTGTGGACACAGACCAGGGAAGAGTGACCGAGTAGACAAACATGTCCCCAGTAATTGCTCTGAGCTGGCCCAGACTTTCACTGTTTAAAATCTGGAGTTAAACCACATTTTTTTTTTATATATATATAGCAAAAGAAAAAATTGAAATCATCCAAGGAATTATTTTGTTTCTAATGGTAGTTTTAGGAAAGACGGGGCGGAGAACGGGTCTGTATTTCTCAGAACTTCTTGCAGGGGTGGGCCGCCTTAGGGCACACACACATACAATTCTTGGCTTCCCTCTGTCCCTTGTCTGCACAAACACCCATGTAGGAACATGAATAAACAGGCTAGGGAGGAGGGCCGAGGAGACACCTGCCCTGAGGCAGAGCTGGCACAGCCCCTACGTGGCCTGTTGGATCCTGACAGCTGGTTGCTCCACACAGAGCGGAGGGTCACCTAATTGACTAGGGTTTGGGTTGCAACATAGACTTCTGGGTGGCATTACCATGATCCAGGCAGTGTTTCTAAATCAAGGCCCTCTGGTGATCTGGGGGAATCTGGGAGGGGGGGTGGCCCAGATGGAGCAGGCTCTGCCCTAAAGTCTGTTGAACTCCAGGGTGGGAGTCCCAGACACTGGCCCCACCGGTGACCGTGGCTGCCCGCCTCCCTGCTGCGGAGCCTGGACTCTTTGTAAGAAGGTTAGACCACGCTCACTTCTCGGCTGCCTCTGTTTACCTTCGGTGCTGCGTGGACCGGGAACATGGCAGGTGTGAGCTCACGCCTTGTGAACGGCAGACCAGATGGGGCGCCAGCTGGCATTGCTGGGATGAGAGGCACGCTCGTTCTACGTGATGTTTGTGATCTGCCTCTTCCCGGGAGGCCCACTCCCCCAGGCCCCCCTTTCCCCAGAGCCCACACTCTGTAGCACTTCCTCCTCGTTTCCAGGAGCGCCATCTTGCTGGCCTTTGAAGACTCTGGGACTCTTTGACGCTGTCACTTGCTGGTGCCAGTGTTCTGACTTGGTCATTGTTACTTTGGTTTTGTTTCTATGTATTTTTTTAAAAAGATTTATTTATTTATTATTATATGTAAGTACACTGTAGCTGTCTCAGACACTCCAGAAGAGGGCGTCAGATCTTGTTACGGGTGGTTGTGAACCACCATGTGTTTGCTGGGATTTGAACTCTGGACCTTCGGAAGAGCAGTCGGTGCTCTTAACCGCTGAGCCACCTCTCCAGCCCTTGTTTCTGTGTTTTGAGAAGAATCGAGAGCTCTGATTGGCCTGGGAACTCTCTAACTCACTATATAGATAGAGCGGGCCTTGAACTCACAGGGATCCTCCTGCCTCTGCTACAGAGTGCTGGGACTAAAGACATCCCCCCCCCATCCCAGTCCCTCACCGTGCTTGATCCTGTATCCACAGCCTCCAGGCTCAGTGTCTTGCTATAAAATGTTGTCATCAGGACCAAATGAAGTAAGTTCTGTGGGCTCTCTGTGACACGTGCTGAATGCCTGTTATCGCTCTCACTAGGAGCAACCATCGGGAGACTGCCCTGATGACAAAGACTGGCATCCTAGCCACCCAGGAGGCGGAGGCTGGCAGCTGATACGTTTAAGACCCACTCGAGCATACCAGGCCAGGCTTGGCAAGCCACAGAGACGCTGTATCTAAAAGAATAAATGAGTTAGAGTGGGTCATGTGACTCCAAGAAAGTGCTTACTTAGTATGCCCGAGGCTCCGGTTTAATCTCCGACCCAGCAAAAACGGAAAAAAAAAAAAAAAAAAAAAGTAAGCTATTACAAATGTTGCTGTGTCAGGACCGCGGGCAAGCAGTCAGAGCCGGCTCCCAAACCCGTGGCCCCTTGGAGAGCATCTCTGAAATTGCTGCGAGGCTCACTGCAAGTGCAGAATCCCAGGTTCTCCCCCACACTCTTCGATCCAGAACTCTTGCTTCAGCAAGCTGTTCAAGCATGCATATGTAAGAGGTCCTGTGTTAGACTATTATCTGCAGGCCAGTATAGGGCAGGGCGTGACCACTCATTCCTGTGAGGAGACTGGGAAGCCAGAGGGCCATCGCTACCTTGGTTAGAGTACAGCGGTCTTCACGCGCTAGTGCAGGGCCTACTGTACACTGGCATCCTTTCCACGGTCTCTCTGGAGATGTATTGTGTTTCGCACCCATGTTTGCTGCTGTGTAAGGATGGAGGAGGATGGAGGGTAATGGGGGTGGGTGGGTGGGGGCAGGGACGGCTCATGCTATGACTTGCTCTGCTAAAGACTCCTCGACCGTGGGTCAGAGCCTGCATCACTGTGTCCTCCAGCCGGGTCTGCTTTGTAAGCACGCCGTTCAGGGAACAGCCCAGGCTCTTCGGCCTCATTTATAGGTGAGGAAAAAAAGAGATGTGGGGTCTAGCCCAAAGCTACATAGACCCCTCCAGGAGCTAGCCTGAGCAAACCGGCCTCTGTCTTTCTTTCTCCTACCCTTGCCCTGCTTGTCGCCAGGATCTCCGTGTCCGTGGGGCAGCCATCTTGGAAGAGGAGGGTGGTGTGTTTGGGGGGTGGGGGTGGGGCTTAGTCAATGACCCCAAAGAGGAGACTGAGTCTGTTATGTTTAACCAGAGATGGGACCTGGCTGGCCCAAGTGTGCCTGCGACACCGTCAGCACAGGGCAGAATTCACAGCCCCACGGCCAAGCCTGCTGCTACGACATAAGGTTTCTACATTAAACCATAGGGTGGCCTTATTTAAATGCAGACTGTTTTACACGCTGCATAGTGCTGTCTAGACTGGGCAACGTTTACGAACGTGGCTGCAGTGTGGCGCGCACACACACACACACACACACACACACACACACATATCCCTGAGCCTCTTGCCCCAAGCTCCCCCTCAACCCTGTGCTAGAAAGAAGTGGATCGGGGGCAGGGGAAGACGTATAATCTAAGACATTGATCATTCATTCTCCCCTTCTCTCCGTGAGCCTTGGGAGACGGGAGAGTTGAAAAGCTGGAGAGAGGGGCTGTCCTCTGTTCATGCCACACACGGCTGCGTAGTTCTTAGATGGCTTGGTGACAAGAGGAGTGACATCACTTCTGGCTGTGATTGCTGCTCTTCACCTGTGTTCCCCCGCCACCTCTTGCCTTGAGGGCACAGTGGATGTGTCCTCCTGCAGGCGTGGCGAGGTCAGGGACAGGTGCTCAAAAAGGGGAAAAAAAAAGAATTAACAGCCACAGTCATGAAGGCTGAGGTCACGCCCTGCACATTGCATTTCTTTGTTTAGCGGATGGGGATTTGGAAGAGGATGGAAGTCGTGCTGGTCCTGGGGTTGCTTTTGGGGTTCAGGTTGATTACCTTCCTGCCTTGTCTGAAAGGAAGGATGCAGACACCGAGACTAGCAGCAATGGCTGCTTCAGCTATTTTGAGCTTACCAGTAGTTTTAGGTGGCCTCACGTCACAAGACCAGGCACTGTCTAGTCCTGCCTGTTCTTTGGGGGAGATTACACATGTAATCTCCATGTGTCGGCGAGTCACTCGCTGGGTCTCGAGGAACCAGCAGGAATTCAAGTTTGCTTTGAGGACGAGAGGAAGGTTATACTTCTGGGATGCTCACCCGTGCCTTTTACCGAGCGGTTACCTGGTCCAAGCGTGGTCTTAGGTATCTGCCATGCAGGGGTTTGCAGGACCCACGAAACAGAGTCTGTGAGTTCCTTACTAATGGATGAAGAAACAGGGGCATGGAGAGGCTATGCAAACCCGCTCGAGGCCACACAGCTAGAGAGAGTGGCACCGAGCCAAGCTTCTAACCTCTACCCCGCGTATCCATGCACCGGGGCCCAGATTATCCTCCAGCTTCTGAGACAGATACCCACTTAGGGTCTGTGGTTCCGAGTCTCTGTTCTTAACAACCTTTTGAAAGTGTCCCTTTTTTTGGCTGTCTGGGTCCTACACAAATAAGCCTGGTGTGCAGCAAAGAAGAGAGGAAGAAAGAGGGCATTTGTTATTATCTAATGTCCAGAGGGAGTGCGGTGCCAGTGCCGGTTGGTTGGAGGGGAGGCACCCAGCAGAGGCTGTCACGAGCAGGATGCCGTGTCACGGCACACAGAGCTCTTCCCAGCATCTGGCTTGTGAGTTAGATGCCTAATGCTGACTCTTGGGATTCTTGCGATTGTTTCTCCGTTTGCCATTAGCTGGCTGGCTGACCTTGGAAGGGTCATCTCCACCGCGGAGGTTGGCGCTTACACTCCGTTCAGTAGTGATTCCTGGCTCTTGCCGCTCCTGAATTCCCACCCGGCCCATTTGCAACGGGAACCTTTTCAATGGAAGATGCGGTGCATTCCCAGAGAGGTTTTGGTTGGAGGGACAGTCACCCTGGTTGTTAACGATCGCGACGCCCTTTGAGTTTCTGCAGTGCTAAGCGGGGGGCCTTGGTGAGAATGTGGGCACTTTCCTTTCATGCCCAGCTGGAAGCATTGCCTTGGCAGGGGCACCACCACGAGGCTCTTGGCCTGCCTCTGGGCTCTTGCAGGGAATGGACAGTGGGCTCATTTTCTCATGTGCTAGACTGTCCTTACCTCTCTGACCCTGGATGATGGAGGGATGTGTCACTATCGTGATTTGACAGTTGGACTTCCCGGAGGCCAGGCTCAGCTTGCTGTGCACGCAGAGGGGTGGTTTCTGACCTTGGCCTGTCTTTGGTTTCTGAAGGAATCTGGAAGTTGCTCCAGCAGCCACCCACGTCCTTCAGGGCCTGTGTGCGTTCACTGCTTCATCCAGGAATCAGCTCCCAGGATACAGGCCTCCCTCAGCCAAGATAAAGCTTGTCAGTCCTGGTTTTCCATCTGACGTAAGCAGAGGAGGCTCTTCTGGCTGCATACTGAATAGGGCTGCATCGAGGGCCCGGGTAGCTCTGAGCCTGGCACTGTAGTCACAAGGGGCGCTGAAGCTGGAAGGCTCCTTCTCTCTGCAGTTTCCTCTAGCCAGCCTCAGGGCCCACCCAGGGGCTAAGAAGGGTGGTGCCTCCACTGGGTCCCCAGCTGGGCTTCCTACGTGTTATGTCTAAGCCTCTTTTGGCCACCAAATGGGAACAGGATGTCAGAGAGTTTAAAGGATCTTTACGTGGTTGTTGGGAAGCATCATTTAACTTCTTTTATTTATTCGTATGTTTGTGTACACGTGTGTATGAGTGTGTGGTATGTGTGTGTGTGTGTGAGAGATATATTTATGTGCATGAGTGTGTGTGTGTGTGTGTGTGTGTGTGTGTGTGTGTGTAGTGTGTGATCTCAGGTAGATGTGCTTTCATGAAGATATATTTCTGTTTATAATTGACAGGAGCTGGGCAGGGCAGGAGTTGAAGGTGCTCAGGGGGTGTGGGTCCGTTCCTGCTGGGAGCCACCGTATGATATCACCTGTCAAGATGTAGAGCGCTTCTCATGTGGACTCGCTCTTTTGCAGATAACACCATGAAGTATTACCTAGAGGGGCTGGGCGAGCTGCCTCTCTCTCACCCAGGATAGGATGTAAATGTGAGACAAGTAGGCCAGGGGAGGGTGCATTTGGAAAACTGAGCAGACTAACAGTGTGGCAGCCGAGTGATCCGTCAGCTCCCTGGTTTTTGCCCCTTGCCAACTTGTTTGTGAATAGGGGCAGATTCATTCCTCATTAGGTGTCTGTTGTCCTCTGATGTCATCTTTTCATATGTCTGAGGAGTCTGTGGACTGGCCCTGGCTGTCCTCTACAAATCTGGATTTGAGGGCACTTGGGGTTTTTGGAATTGATGGGCTTGGTCACAGAGAGAGGCTTGTCCCACTGTTAGCTTCGTCCTGGGTTGTCTCTGTAGGGACTGTCTGTCAGACACTTTGTAATGGGCCCGCTCCCTGGTTGGGAGGAAGATGGAGGAAGGATTTACACACTTGAAGCAAAGGGGTTAGCGGGGGCCTGGGCTGGGTCTTCAGAACGAGGATCTGAAGGCTGAACTGGCTTTGGGATTGGCCGCACAGCGATTGGTTTATTTATTCTTCTCTTTAAGTCATTGTCTCGGCTTCACAACAGACAAAATGCTTAGAATTTCACCTTCCATAATCACAGTCACCCTGTGAAGCCACCTCAAATTTGTCCCCTCTGCGGCTGGTTAAACAGCTATGGCTTAATGAAGAGGAGGAGGAGGAGGAGGAGGAGGAGGAGGAGGAGGAGGAGGAGGAGGAGGAGAAGGAAGAAGAAGACCCAAACCCTGGGCTGTTAATAAATGAAAGGCATTGCATGGGTTGTTCTGGGGCTGTTGTGGTTGTCAGTTTGGACCACAAGCAACACCTGCATTTTTTTTCACCCCCTCCCCACCCCCCCCCCGACAATGGCTAATTTGCTTCTGTTTAGTTCTCTGAGTAACGTTTCATTTCCTGACTTTATAGGTTGCTATAAAATCCATCCGTAAGGACAGAATCAAGGACGAGCTAGACATGGTTCACATCAGACGAGAGATCGAGGTCATGTCGTCCCTCAGCCATCCTCACATCATCAGTATTTATGAAGGTCAGTGGCTCTCTCTCCCCTACTTCTGCGTTCGTTAACGCTTCACGTACCACAGGGGCCTTGCCGAGACTTTGAGGTAATTGCCCCGCTGGACTGGAGCCAAATATTTTGCTTCATGATAGAAAAATAGTCAAGCGTTATCTCCTCCCATCTGGTTACATCGAATGCAACCAGAGCCACACAGGACAGCTCACCTGAATCATAAAACATCTCTGGCCGCCACCATCTTCCTTCTTGGCTTTGGCTGTTGCTAAGTAACCTATCTTTCTGAAAGCCAGCAGTCCAGAAAGACGGGTTTCTTATATTTAAAAAAAAAAAAAAAAAAAAAAAAAGCTCCTTGCTGGGTGACCGGTGACTGTGGGCAGGTGGCCAGCCTCGGCCCTCCCCCCCCCCCCCCCGACCGCGCTGGGAAGAACGGGTCCTCCAGGCGACTCTCTTTGAATCTGAAGTAAGCGCAGATGGGTGGAGAAGGCACTGAGAATGAGGCTGCCTGCTGAGCCTTCCCAGATGGAGCCCAGCTTGTATATAAACACGGGGCAGGGGGGGGGCAGGGCAGGGCTTGTAAGAGTGATGACGCTTCATTTTTGCTTTGGACCTTTGTAGGAGGAAGTAGGATGTCTAAGTCTTCCGCAGCAGTAATTTTTCATATTCTGCAGAAACATTACATAAGCTGTGACTGCCTATCAGGGCAGAGGTCGAAATCCAGCGATTGATCACCGTTTGATCAATAGTTCTTAACCTTATTTTTTAAAACTAATTTCTCTATTTATGTGTGTTTTATTCAGGGTTAGATTATACCTGCTCAGACTCCTTTGTCCGCTTTTCTCATTTTATACCATGTGTATCAGTGTCGCTAAAGACTTCCCATAGAGACATCTTACAAGGCTTTATAATATTTCATTTACTAGGGACATACCTTAATGAAAGAAAGTCTAACTTTCTTTTTTTAAGATTTATTTATTTCATGTACATGAGTACACTGTCTCTCTCTCTCTCTCTCTCTCTCTCTCTCTCTCTCTCTCTCTCTCCAGACACCCTAGAAGAGGGCATCAGATCTTATTACAGATGGTTGTGAGCCACCATGTGGGTGCTGGGATTTGAACTCAGGACCTCTAGAAGAGCAGTCAGTGCTCTTAACCGCTGAGCCATCTCGCCAGCCCCAAGAGTCTAATTTTTTCCCAAACATTACTGTTACTCCAGATTTCTGATTGATTGTTATCAACAAGGCTTTATTGACCTCCACTTATATATTCATTCATATGCTCATATGAAAAGAACTGTTTTTAAATGTATTTTGTGTCCAAATTTTTCCCTACTATATATAAATATATGTGAATAAAGTTATATACATTTAAAAATATATTGATATATTAATATAGATATATTATTATTACTTTATTGGGGGATTGAAACAAGGTCTCACTTGTCTGGAACTCACAGAAATCCTCCTGTCTCTGTCTCCTGAGGGCTGGGGTTAAAAGTGTGTACCATCACCCTGACCTCCCCAGAATATTTTTAAATATAGGGTTAAGTCAGGAAAATGAACTTCTTTTAAATATGAACTTTTTTTTCATTTCCGATCCGTATAAATGTTATCAGGTAAAGGAAACAAGATGGCAGCCCTAGATTTTTTTTTTTAGTTTATATTTTTTTATTATTATTTTTTAAAATCTGTTGAATTATTCTTTTCTCGTTGCTACTTTTCATCCGAAAGTCAACGTTGCCGATCCCCTTTCTGCTTTTTTCAATCTTTTTTTAAGATATCCTTCGAGATGGGGTTTAACATTTTTTGTTTGAATTTTTAATCACCCTGGGAATGGGGGCCACGGACCCCCTGGAGCTGGGGTTACAGGGGACTGGGAGCCGCTGACGTGGGTGCTGGGTCCTCTGCAAGAACAGTAGACCTAACCACTGAGCCATCTCTACTGCCTTTCTTTTTAAAGGGACATTTTAAAGCTGGAGCTGATGGAGGGGGGTTGGGGGGGTGGTGGGTGGGGGAGGTTGGGGGGAAGGTAGGAGGTGGGGAGTACATCTCTTCGGAGTGCTTTCTTACGCTTCTCCCTCAAGCATGTAGAAGGTCACCTTTTCATCTCTTCGAAGAGATGTCCCTACATCTCTTCGAAGTGCCATCTTTCTGGCCAAGCTGGGTTAGGGCCCATGCTAATGGCCACGTCTTGATGTACAGAGCACTTTAGGACTTCGATCTGAGTTTTGAGCAGGGGACACAATCTAGCCGGTCACGCAGCTGGCTGGCAGCCCTAACGCTGGGTCGGTCCCCTGACTGCATTTTTTCCTTTCGGCAGTGCCTTCACCCTGCTTTCTGACCTCGTGCCTTGCCTGTCCTGCTGGCTCTGTGGCCACTTCCACTGGCCTTTTCTTTCCTGACCTTGCTACCCATTCAGGCCCGAAGTTTGGCCAGGGAGGATATTGGCAGCAGGGGGCGGAGGTGTGATTGGGTGCCAGTCTTCTGCCACACCCAGACCAATGGGAGTCTTCCCTGGAAACTGAAGGACGAGGGGCCAGTCAGGAGTCCGTGCTGAGCACGGACAGGCGATCATTAGCTTACTGGATCACCTAAATGGTCATTTGGGCATTAGTCGAGTAAATTGGTGCTAGAAAAACCCTTTATAGCTTCTTCTTCTTCAGTGAGGACCTATGGAATCACCCTATGCACACATCTGCATGTGCATGCACATAGACAGACACACGTAGAGGCCCACCAACGTCATTGGCTTCAGCCTGATAAAGCAATACTGTGCCCAGCCCAGTTTAGTGAGCTTTGGGGTTCTCCCGAGGGAAGGAGCATCTTGTTTGGTTATATCGGAGCATGCTAAAGTACCCACTGTGCCCAAGGCCCCATCCCCCTTAAAATACAAGAGCAAAGGACACAAGCTCCGCTCTTTCTAAGAGGCGATATACAAGAAGGGGAGGCGTGTGGGAAGCGGGTGTGGCTGCGCAGGCGTGCTCTGGTTGAGCACGCCCTGACCGACGAAGCAGAACGTGATGTGATGTGCTGATTGGCTGCGAACCTTGTGCATCATGCGTGCTTTGTGATGATTGGCTGCGAGCCTTGTGCATCATGTGTGCTTTGTGATGATTGGCTGTGGAAGATGGTGTGGGTGGGAGGCAAGAGTCGGCTTGGGGATAAAAAGAAGGGAAACAAAGAGCAGGAAGCTGTTTTGAACCCTACTTGGTGTCGGTGTGTGTCGTTCTTGTCTCTGCTGGTCAGAGACTCCAGCAGAGACGCACGGTGAACGAGTGAAGTTTCACCACCTGATCTTTGAGATGAGCCCTGCATGGAACAAGGTCTAAGCCCTTGGGACAGTTGGGCTCTGCAGGCCAAGGGAACACACTGGGTATTTTTGACAACATTTCTGCTCATAATCTTGAGGAGAAGCTTGTGTCCCACCCCTGTGGGCTCCCAGTCCAGGTAGTTTCCAAGCTGTGTACTCTCAGGCCCACGAAATGACGGTACTTTCAGTAAATGGTAACTTCAGTGAATCAACTCTGCTATTCACTTCCGGATCTTAAACTTAATCCCTTTGAAGTATGTATTTTCTGGAAGTAGCCTCTGGGGTGAACTGTCCCGTTGATCCTCTGGTGAGGGTGATTTACCCTCAAATTTGTCAACTGCGTGTATCCACACAAACCATCACCGGCTTCTATTGCTAAGACAATAAGGGAAGAGATGTGTGTTTTCTAGTGTGTGACGCTGGGGTAATCTAACTTCAGAGAAATCTCAGCATCTCAGGGTGGACCCCTGGTTCCCACTCAGAGGAATTCCGTTCTCTCAGCAGGGAGGCAATTGACAATATGGGAAAAACAGCAGAAAGGGGAGGTACAGGAATATTCAACTTGGTCGCCTAGAATGGAAGAGATAAAAACGGATTTTTGTCTGCGGTTCTGATTTCAGGGCTGAGTTCAGACATCAAAGGCGGCTTGTCTCACCCCCACTTCCCCTTTGAAAGCCAAGGAAACCCATCCGCCAACCCTCTGGAGACTAATATCTTTACTGCACAGCGCAAGGCTTGGGAATCCATCCTCCCATCTGGTCGTAGTATCACATTTGGAAGCAAAACGGTGGGGTGTGGGGGCTGTGCAACCCAGGTCTTCATGTGTGTGCCCTCAGCTTGGGGTTCTGGAGATCTCTCTTCCTGGCCATGCCTGAGTGTGTTACTTTCCTGGCTCTTTGTATTTCAATGTACTGGAGAGGGAGGACCTTCATTCCTTTCATCTTAGGTAAGGGGAATCCTGGTTTCCTGCAACACAAAACCAGAAAGGCTTATTTTGGTATTCATCACCTACCTACCATAGATCTGTCTGTCTGTCTGTCTATCTATCTATCTATCTGCCTATCTGTCTATCTATCTATCTATCTATCTATCTATCTATCTATCTACCTACCTACCTACCTATTTTTGGTTTTTCAAAAGAAGGTCTCTCTGTGTAGCCCTAGCTGTCTTCCATCTGTTTGTAGACCAGACTGGCCTCAAACTCATAGAGATCCACCTGCCTCTGCTTCCCCAATGTTTAAAGAGCGTTTAAACATTGATCGTTAAGCTTAAACAAAGAAGGAACAAAATCGTTAAACCTCTCTATTGATAAACATGCCAATCTTCTGCCCTGCCTGTGAGCCCCACGCCTGCTCTTCTGGAGAAGACACGGGAGCCTGCGTTCTCAAACAGTCTCTGAGTTCCCACCATAAGGTGCTTTGGATGAAGTTACTGTTAATGTAGGATTCCATGTGCAAATGAACAGAACTGCTAGGCCTGTGCTGGGGTCTGCTTAGTAAATGCTAGAGAACTGCTTTCTATCTTATCGTATGTGTAGCATGTGTGTGTATGTATATGTTTGCATTTGTGTAGGAGTATGTGTGTGTGCATGCATGTGTTTCTGTGTGTGCACATGTGTGAACATGCATGTTTGTGTGTGCACACGTGTGAACATGTATGTGTTTGTGTGCACATGTGTGAACATGCATGTGTATATGTGTGTCCTAGGTTGATGTTTCCCTTGGTTGCTTTCTGCCTTACATATTGAAGTGTGGGTCTGTCATTCGAACTCAGAACCAACCCCCCTCATTTGAGCCTCTTGCATGCTGGGATTACAGGTCACTTGGCATTTACAGGGGTTTTGGGATTCAAACTTCAGCCTTCATGCTCATATGGCACGCACTTTACCCACTGAGCTTGCCTGGTTATTACGGCTCTGCTCTCTAGGGAAAGTTGGATAGAACTTACTGGGGTAGGCGGTGGACTGAGGCCTTAAGTCCCAGGTCCATGCTTCTTCATATTAAGTGCACATGACAATTTGTGACTCTAATGTCTGCACCTCAAGGCCAAGGCTTCTGATTGGTCAGGCTGAGAAATGTGGAGCGACCCCTGAAACCAAGAGGACAATAAGCACCCATCTTGGTAGAATCATCTGTCACCAGAGAGTCAGAGAACATATTCTGGCCACAGTCACCTAAGAGCAGTGAGTGGGTGACGCCTTTAGTCTTGGGCTAACTTGGTAAGTCAGGTGGATGCCACCCTCCCCCGGGGACCTCAGGACACCGTGAAGCCCTTGTTGGGCTTGGTGAAGCGGTACGCTGTGTTTCTATTTTGGGCCTATGGCAGCTTGCTGGGTATTGACTTATTTCACTCCACTGCTGCCAGCCCCACACGTTCCCGTTGAAGGCCTCGCAGGCTGGGCCGGACCGCATGGCCATCTCTGTTCCCGGAAGCCCCAGGGCTCGGCTCGCTGTAACTGTAGGAGTGAGCTTCTTGGTGTATGTCAGTGCAACCGCATTTTAAATGTTTCCTGTGAAATTAGCTCCTTGACCTTCAAGTGTATTATTTTCATTTGATTGCATCCAAGCCATTTTTTTCTTCCTAGAGGCCGGAGATTAGAAATAAAATAAACAGAAAACAAATGTTTCTCCCTGATTGTCTTGCCTCGCCCTCCTGAATTTCCTGCCATTCAATATTTCCTTGTGCTTTAAAAAAATGCCACTTATACTTAAAGACGAGTTTTTGTTTTTTAAAAAGAATAAATGGAATTATATAACGCAGGGCCTTTTGAGACGAACTGGGGTCATTTCATCGTTTGCTGACACCATAGAACATGCATTTAGGAAGGAAGGCTCATGAACCCCCAAGAGTGGCCTTATATGTGACTGCCCGAGGGATGATTGCGGATGTAGAACGTCCCCCCTGCAGAAGTCTGGATTTTTTTTGATTGGAGGATTTATGCAACTCTGCAGTACCTCCATGAATCCTGAGAGAGAGCTCATGCTATGACTGGTGTGTGTGTGTGTGTGTGTGTGTGTGTGTGTGTACACGTGCATGCGCGCATTTTGTGGTATAAATCTCACTGTACTCTAACACTGATACCTAACTAGCAACCAGGGACTGAAACGGGGTTCCTGGGTAAGAGAGCTGGGCTTAGGTTAAGAACATTTCCCACCCTTGCCAAGGACCTGAGTTTGGTTCCCAGCACCTCCACCGAGTAGTTCATAACTTTCTCTGACTCCAACTCCAGGGGATCCAACATCCTCCTCTCATTAAGTACTGACGCTCACAAGCTCCTAGCCACACAGAGACGCACATGCATACATGTATCTTGTAATAAAAAGCTGTAATAAGAGAGAGATGGAGGGAGGGGTAAGAACTGTACTTAACTTTGCAGGGGGACGCAGGAGTCTGATGTCTGTACAAGTGAACTCTCTCCCTGTGTCACTGCCCCCTCACCTCCTGGATCTGTATGTCCATCCATTCATCCATCCATCCATTTATCCGCGTGTCTGTCTGTGTCTATCTATCTGTCTCTGTATGCCTGCCTGCCTGTCTTTCTGTCTGTATCCATCTGTCTGTCTCTGTTTCTGTCTGTATCCATCCATCTGTCTCTGTCTCTGTTTCTGTCTCTGTCTCAGTGTCTGTCTGTATCCATCTGTCTGTCTCTATCTCTGGGTCTGTTTGTCTGTCTCTCTACACACACACACACACACACACACACACACACACACACACACCCCAGTGCAAATATGTGCACTTGAGGGCAGGTTCGGCCTATGCAGATTTGTAACCCTGGCTCTGACCCACGCTCATTCTCTTTCTTCTTACACCATGAGGCTTGCAGCCCACGAAGGCAGCTGTGTGTGTACTGTCACAGTCCTTAAATGATGTGCAATTGAGGGAGGCAACCTCTGCAGAATGGCCCTGCCCCACCCCGCCCCGTGGGTCACTCATTAGCCCGCCAGAGGGAGCGAGGGAGGGTGGGAGGGTGGTAGGTACTAACTTGGCTTTTCTTCCTTGGCCAGGTGGCTGGGGTGAGCCAAGCACCCCCAGTCAAGCCTCCTGCTGAGCTGGGCATTGTGGGAGAGGAACCAGGGCTGACTGTGTGTCCCTGTCACTGCTGGGTCAGCGGGCTTGTTTAAGGAAACGGACTGTCAGTCTGGGGTCTTTCCCTCGACTTGGGGTGGTTGTGAGCATTCGCACCAGTTAGTGTGGATAAGGACTGACTGAAACTCATAGTCTCCTAGCGACTGGTATGCACTCCCCCCCAAACCTGCCCGCCCCCCACCTTACTCCCCTCTCTTTCTTTGGTGTGTGTGTGTGTGTGTGTGTGTGTGTGTGTGTGGTGGTACCTATGGAGACCGTTCCACCTTAGGGCCCTTAGTTGCTATGGAGATGTCCACCTCCCCAGGTATGGTTTAGGGGGCTGAAGTCCGGTGGCCAGTCCAGGCTGGTGTGCTTGGGATATGTCTCTTCCCTCTCTTAGCCGTCTGCCCTCCTAGAGTTTGGTCCCTCTCCCCAGTATTTATAACTCCGACAAAAAGGAAAAAAACATTAGTGAGCCTGCTGCATCTCCTCTTCCTCAGACAGAGCCCATACCTTGTTTTATTTCCTAGTTGTTTGATTTTTTTTTTTTTTTTTTTTTTGAGCCTAGGTCTCTGTAACCCCATTCTCCTGAGAATCAGGATTACAGGATTACACACACCACGACACCTGCTTATATGTTCGTCCCTTGGCTTTCGTGAAGTCTGCCTCTGGACTGGGTGGGTGGCCAGGCTGGGTATGGCCCTCCTTAATTATTCCAGCCAGCAGCCCTCACGTTGTAAGACTTGTGGGAGGCAGAAAGCCTTCCATTGTCCAAACGGGGAAGTGCCTGCCTGTGATTCAGCTCTGACCACCCCACTGACAATGGGGGCTGTTAGTCTAGCTGTATTTTCTCACCCTTGCTATGGGGGAGCTTGCAGACATCAGAGGACTATTTTGTAAAGCCATGGGCCCCTGAGGTATTTGCAATTTAGTTCTTGGGAATACACTTTTGAAGAACTAATCCTGTACTGACTCACTGACTAATTAGGTGGCCGCTGACGCTTTCAAGAAAAGATTCTTGGTGTTTCTGAAATGAAAAGCAGGCTGGGGGGTGGGGGTGGGGTGGAGGGTGCCTGTGAGAATCTTCCCTGTCCTTAATACAAGTGAGTCCCCCTGGGAGTGGAAAGGTACTTCTGGCAGTTCGAGGACACCAATAAAAACTTGCTGTCTGGTGTGAGTGGAGGTACCCTGAGCAGACAGAATCCGACCCACGCAGAGAACTCCGGCCACCCCCCTCCTAAGACCTCGCTCCTGTGACTTAAAACTAGCAAACTTGTCTCCCTCCCTCGAGAGTCCACGTGAACCAGAAAGCTACCTTCCATTTCCATAGGAGGAAATTTTCCATTTTCCAGAACCATCTGCCTCCACCTAGAACATCCTGTAAATTGATCCCCACTCTACTGTCCTGCTAAGAGGCCTGGTGCATTTGTCTCAGAAACGGCCCGTGGATGGTTAAAAATCCCAGGATGCCCGTCTCCTGAGTGTTTCTCCTGGGCCAGAGTTTTTTTTGTCAGGCGCTTTCTCGAGCTCTACAAGCAGTGCTATCAGTCTCGGGGGCAGGAGAGGGGAATTGTTAGGAACTTTGTGATGAGTGTGGTTGTGATGAGTGTGGTTGTGAAAGCTGGATGATCAGAAGTCAGAAGTGAACTGTCAGGATGAGCATCTGATAAAATTCAGCTTTAACGTGGAGATGCAGTGGTTGCTATGGCAACCAGTCCACCACTCTCTCCCTTGAAATAGAAAATAAACAGAAAGGGAGAGAAGTAATCCAAGTTGGTTTCTGTGAAGGAGCAAGACACTAACAGAAGGAAGGAGACGTGCCTGGATGTTCTGTGGTATGCCAGAACAACGGCAGCAGTATCTAATTAAAGCAAGCCCCTCGTCATTTGGCCTGTTGGGTTCCATGCCTGTTTCCCCTAGGAATCTTCTCAGACTCATTCAGGTTTACATCCCTGGTCCTTCCCCCTTGTCTTCTGGATGCTAAGAGTCTGGGCCACACAGTTCCACTCATGGATTATTTGCTAAGCTCCATTTCCAAGTAGGACATGACTTCTTGAAGGCAAAGGCTATGATTTACATTGTTTGATCAGCTTTTAACACACGGCAGAATGCGCAGAGAGTTCACAGACGTATAAAGAGTGTTCTGGAAAAGCATAGTTAGACTCCATCAAGAAGAAACTTTTCTAAGCACAGTGCAGGAGGAATGAACGGAGGTGGGGTGGGGAATGAATGAATGGAGGTGGGGTGGGGAATGAATGAATGAATGGAGGTGGAGGGGGAAGAATGAATAATGGAGGTGGGGGAGGGAAAGAGTCAGAGTAAAACCATGCATAGATGTTTTTAGGCACACAAATTTGGATTCAAAGTCTTATTGGGTATCCATCCAACAATCATACGTATAGACATGCAGCAAAAGTAAAAGACATGTGACATGCAAGAACGTTCCCAGTTTAGCTGGGGAGACATCCCAATAGGTAATTGTACTTGCTTTTGCAGGGGACGTAGGTTCAGTTCCCACACACATGGTGGCTCGTGACCAACCCTAACTCCAGTTCCAGGGGAGCCAATGCCCTCTTCTCAGCCCTGAGGGCACCGGGCATAAACCCGGTGAATGTACATACATGTAGACAAATGTCCATACATATGTATACTCACACACATAAAAATAAAATCAATAAACCTAACAACAACAATAGTAAATAGGGACCCTCATCTGGAAACAGTTCAGTGTTTATCTGAGGTAGAAGGAATGAGCCAACAAATACCCCTGTGTGATAAAGAGTTTATAGCACGAGCGAAGACTTCAACGACACAGAAGAGTGTGAATCATTCTCATCTACGTTCTTGGTGGTTATTGAAGTCATGCAAAAGAATATACCCTACATGGTCCATTGTTTAAGAACTTCAAAAGAAGCAAAACTCACCCACCTGATTGGCTTATAGTCAACACAGTATGGTATTGTCTTATTAGAAGCCAGAGAGCTCTGGGCGGGGCGCCTGGAGTTGGTAGTGTTGCTCACGGGTGGGATAATGGTTCTCCGATCATGAAGTGGGAAAATGTTGACACAGGCTGAGCATCCCGGATTCAGAAACCCGACGTCTGAGATGCTCCAGGATGCTAAGTGTTTGGAGCGTCACCGAGGTAGACCAATGCATGGAGAATCGCACACCGTGGAACTTGGCCTCACGCCCACGGCTACTAAAGACGCAGAGTTATTGTTTTAACTTCGGAGGGTGGACAACATGACACCAACAAACACGGCGGGAGAAAAGGGCTCACTTCTGCTTACATGTTACAGTCTGTCATGGAGGGAGCCAGGAAAGGCACCCAGGGCAGCAACCTGGAGACAGACCTGAAGGAGGAGGCCGTGGAGGAGTGAGCAGCACTGGCTACTTTCAGGCTCTCTCGAAGCTACTGTCCTTATACACCCAGGACTGTCTTCCCAGGGGTGACAACACCTACATTTCTCTATTAATTAAGAATATGCTTCCACAGACACACCCACAGACACACCCACAGACACACCCACACACCCATGGACACACCCACCCATGGACACACCCACGGACACACCCAAGACACACCCACAGACGAATATGATGGAGACAATTACTCAACTGAGGGTCCCTCTCTGGTGTCTCTTGACTTTGTGTCAACTAACCCAGCCACCAGTGCCTTCAGCCTATTTCTACTAGATGTATATGAAATATAAATGAATCTCCTGCTCAGACTGGGGTCCCCATGTATGCCATTATGTAGATGCATATATTCTAAAATCTCTTGGCCCCAAGCTCATGGTCCCTGTACTGGTTTCACGGGATCACTGTGGTCTGTCAGTGCTGGGCCTGTGACATGCAGTCCCTGGTGAGGAGAGGGAGGGGGAGGTCCCTGGGAAGGGGTGACTCTTGGGCTGTTTTGGAGGTCCAGGGTCCCAGATGCTACTCTGGTCTTCATTTTCCTCTTTTCTGTTGCCCTGGCAACGATTACTCACCTGCCTGGCTGCCCAGGAGCTCCCCCTGGGTATTTATTTGCTACCTTACTTAGTATTTCAGTCTCAACTCTCCTCTTGTTTCTCCTTCCCTGGGACCTGGCAGAGGCTGGAGACTTGCTTTTCTCGAGGCGTTTCTTCTCCTCAGTCTGTCTTCACTCCCTCTCTTTACTTGGTCACGTCTTTTTAAATGATCGCCAATGCCGTCCACCCAGTAGGTGCTTTCTGCGGTTCTGTCGCTTTCCCGAAGCCCAGGCCGGGCAGCACAGGGTCCTGGCACGGTGCTGTGGGCTGACTCAGGCTGAGCTAAGTTTCTATTCAGGGCCTGCAGTTTCCTGGTAGGCCTGGCAGGCATGTCAAGGGCCACAGTTTTCCTTACCGTCTTGGAGCCACCGGGCTTCTGGGTAAAAGTGTCTGGCCAAGAGACACAGGCTTTCATTTTTCAGAAAGGAAACCCTTCCCAAGTGATGGAAAATAAGCTTTTGCTCAGTGACTAATAATATAAACACAGACAAGATTTCTGGGCTTATAAATATCCAGTTGTAAAAAGTGCCCGAGGGGAACAAGCCATTTTTTGCAAGAAGAATGGTCACAAAGATGACTACCACTTCTCCGTGAGTGACCTTAATCGCGGGTAAGGAGCCTCAGGCCTACAATGCAGAAGTCGGCCATTTCTCTGTGCTGATTCCCAAGACCTTAACCTTAGCCGTCAAGAATACTGGACACTGCTGGGTTCCATCCTGTTCGAAGACCCTGAGCATCTAGGGTAGCCATGGCGTAGTAAAAAGGACCACATTGGCAAGGAAAGTCTTAGGGCAGCTGTTAAGTAACAACCAGAGGCTTCCGCAGCCTCCCTGACAGGCCGTTATGTTCTCCAAATGAAGGATTCTCTTGGGCAGTTCGCTCATCTAATATGATATTCAAGCGCTGGCTGTGAACCTGGCCTGCAGATGGTGTCCCATAGCCAGGCCCGGGCACAGGGAGAGTTCTGAGGCCCTGATGACGGCCCATGACTACAAGGGAGTAGTCTTATTTAGATACCATTACAGGCATCTACTGTTTCCTGTACTGGCCCCGGAGCCCTTCCTCTGGGTGTGAGTAGGGACATGGAAATGCCCCAGTTCACCTGCAGAACCTGAGAGAAAAGCCAACTGTCCAAAGGCAGACAAGCCCAGGTGTGAGCATTTTCCAAATACTTCATCTGTTTAGTCACCGGGTCTCTCTATTTTTTTTCCCCCAGAGTGCCTTGCAGGATCCGTGCTCCAGGAAACAGAGTCTTTGCAGCTGTTCTGCTTCTCAGGCATTTGACACTGGAGTGACAGGGAAGGGTTGGAAGCCAGTGAGGATGTAGTGAGGTGACACAGATGGATGGACCCAGTCAGAGTGTCAGGCTGTGCCCACAGAAGGTGCTTAGTGAAGTACCTGTGTACCGCCTCTGATGGTCCTGTCTGCGGGGAGGTGTGGCCCTGATATTCAGACGTGTCTCAATCACCTTTAAGGGTGCTCTAGAGTCTGGGATGTGAGGTGCTTGTTTATTTGTGTGTGTGTGTGTGTGTGTGTGTGTGTGTGTGTGTGTAAGCACCTTTTCCTTCCTTCTTCCTACCTTAAAAAAACAAACCTAGACACCAGCTGCTTTCAGAAGGCATGTGTATCACTCACGTTTGCAGCCCGAGCCGCCTTACGCCCCAAGGCTACTACCCTCTTGCTTCCCAGAGCTTAGAGCTAATGAAAAGTCCAATCCAGGGTGAAATCCCGGTAGGAGCCCAAGAGGCTGGGTACGGAGAGGCCAGCAGACTCCAGAGCAGCCAGCCAGTTTACCTGCCCCCTTTCCCTCCTTCTATCTCCCCATTGCCCTCCTCTTCATTTTATCGGAGAGAGAGTTGTCTGGACTGGCAGGAGCCGGAAAGGAACTGGGGGAGGGGTGACCTAGCGGCCTGAGATGAGGTGTGGAAGGGCAGGAGCCCGGCTTCAGGCAGGGTCCAGGTCAACTCAGCTGCTCACTGAGTGCGTGTTTGCCTCAGTGCCAGACCCGGGGGGGGGTGTATAATAATAATAATAATAATAATAATAATAATAATAATAATATAAACAGTAACAACCAATGTTCTTGAAGGCTGTGTGTTCCGGCTTTGTTCTGAGCCTCTACCATCCAGTTATCAATCCGTTCTCCCAACAGTCCTCAGAAACGCTTTCTAATTTCACTCCCATTTTACCTTTGATGTGACAGAAACACAGAGAAGGTCAGCAGCTTCCTAGAGTCACTCAGCCCGCAAGGACAGAATGCTACTAGGTCTGAGCTCTCCCAGCCCAAGCTCCGAGTCCAAGCAGAAGAAAATGGATATGGGGAACCAGGAAATAAGTTACGACGAGGCGGGGATGGGCCGGGGTGTAAGAGACTGACGCCTGTGATGTGCAGATGGATCTGAGCTAAGGCTCTGTGGGTGAATGCCAGGCCAGGCTAGGTAGGGGTGAGGCAGGGGGTGAGCAGGGAGGCGGAGGCAGCACCATGTGTGTAGATGTGACATGTGCAAGACTGACAGCTCTTCTGTATCGTTGGACATTAAAGTGGGTGGGAACAGTCAAAGCTGAGAAGGTAGGGGTGGGTAGAAGGAGGGTCTGGGCTTCCCTGTGCATCTTCTAGGAAGGATGTACTTCCAGGCATCTTACCTAATGGCCTGAAGCAAGGCTCCCTGGCAGTGGAGTGAGTGGCTGAAGTAGACTGAGCACCTAGAACCTTCTCCTTTCCTTGCGTTTTCTCCTGGGCCCCTGTGTGGCCCTTGGGTGTCTGTGTGGGACCCCGTGTTTGATCCTAACGGCTGGAGAACAGAGTTGGCGAGAGGGCCTCGACAAACGTCACGGGAAAAGATCCCTGTGGTAGGTGGGGGCCAGGTGAGGAGGGACTGGGCTGCAGGCAGGGCCCCCCAGCTCCAGAGGGCGGCAGGGGGTCCTGACTTCATTCCAGGTTTGGCTCTGGGGCTCCCTGCTCATGCCCGGAGCCCTTGAGCGGACCTCGCTTGACCTTGGCAGGAGTCACTGGCTGCAGGCTCCGAGAGTCCTACCACCTCATTGGGCTCTTTTCTGAATGGTAAAAATTCAGATATTCCCTGGGGGTGGGGGGTGTCGTAAGCTTGAGATGAGTGAAATGGGTTTAAGAAGGGCCCGTCAGACTGTGTAGGATGTGATGACACACATTAAGGTGTGTACAAAACTGGCGAGTCCGAATGAGCGAAGAGATAACAGGATGGGTGCCAGGGAAGCTTGGTCGGTGATGTGGTACCCTGTCTGCATCAGATTGGATGAGTAGCAGCAGCAGCAGCAGCAGCAGCAGTGTGTGTGTGTGTGTGTGTGTGTGTGTGTGTGTGTGTGTGTGTGTGCATGCGTGTGCGTGCGCATCTTTGAAGTGCATGTTGTATATGTGAGTCATGATGGACGAGGAGGTCAATGAACAACCTCTGCTGTCAGTCCTCCAGATCCACCTTGGTCCTAACAGTCTCTTACTTGGTGCCGTGTAAGCCAGTCTGACTTGTGTTGCTTCTGGGGACTCTCCTTGTCTCCATATCCCAGTCCCCACACAGGAGCACTGGGATCGTGTGCAGGGCCACTGGATCACGCATAGGGCCACTGGGATCACACAAAGGAGCACTGAGATCACGCATAGGGCCACTGGGATCACACATAGGAGCACTGAGATCATGCATGGGAGCACTGGGATCATGCATAGTACCTCTAGGATCATACATGGGAGCACCAGGGTCATGCATAGATGGATCACACATAGGGCCACTGGGATCATGCATAGGAGCACTCGGATCACACAAAGGAGCACTGAGATCATGCATAGGGCCACTGGGATCATGCATGGGAGCACTTGGATCACACATAGGTGCCTGGGATCACACATAGGAGCACTGGGATCATGCATGGGAGCCCTGGGGTCATGCATAGACAGATCACACATAGGGCCACTGGGATCATGCATAGGAGCAGTGGAATCATGCTTCGGACCACCGGGATCATGCCTGGGAGCACGGGGATCATGCATGGGAGCACTGAGGTCACAGACATGTCAAGCTGCTGTGTTTGGCTTTTTCTTGGCTTTTAGGGTTCTGAAGTCAAGTCCTCACCCCCTGAGCCATCTCCACAGCCCTATACCTGTGTTTGTTAATTCTCTTCTTTCTATAGAGAACTAAGCAGGGATGGGAGGGCACTGGGAAGAGATGGGCTTATTAATGAGCGGGGATCTGCAGGAAAGACCTGGGTATGGTTCCCTCAGCTCTACAAGGCGGGTGCAGGACTAGAGTGAGGCTACCATTGTCCCAAGAGCTCCTGATGTTGCATGCATAGATCTGCAACCTTTTCCCTGAGCCCCATCGGGCTCAGCGGCATCTCCGTGGTCTTCCTTGCTCTATCTCTGTGGTTGTCATCGATCCTGCCGGATAACAGAGTTTTATTTCTCTTCCCGCCACCCCCCCCCACAGTGTTTGAGAACAAAGATAAGATTGTGATCATCATGGAATATGCCAGCAAAGGAGAGCTGTATGATTACATCAGCGAGCGGAGACGCCTCAGCGAGAGGGAGACCAGACACTTCTTCCGGCAGATTGTGTCTGCGGTGCATTACTGTCACAAGGTATGGCCGGGCCTGCACCTTCGACTGTAGACTGTTTTCCAGCACCTCATGATAGCTTTAATATTATAAAAGCCTTGGTTAGTTCATTGTGACATGTATGGAGATGTTACAGACTAGGATGAGAATGTGTGTGTGTGTGTGTGTGTGTGTGTGTGTGTGTATGTGTGTGTGCATGCGTGCGCATGTGTGCATGTATGCATTTATTTGTGCATGTGTGTATTTGTGCATGTATGTGCATGTGTATGCATGTGCATGTGTGCATGTATGCATTTATTTGTGCATGTGTGTATTTGTGCATGTATGTGCATGTGTATGCATGTGCATGTGTGCTTGTGTGCTTGTGTGCATGTATGCATGTATGTGTTTATTTGTGCATGTGTATGCATGTATGTGTGTGTGCATGTGTGTGTTTATTTGTGTATGTGTATGCAGAGCCTGAGGTCATTGATGGGTATTCCCCCCCCCCACTTCCCACCTTGTTTTAGAGACAAGGTCTCTCCTGAACCCGGAGCTTGCCAGTCCCACTAGGCTGGCTTGCCAATGAGCCCTCAGGACCTGCCTGTCTCTGTAGATCAGTGCTAGGGGAATAGATGTGCTCACCCACAACCTTTGGTTGACCTCTCTGTGGACACAAGAGACACGACCAGACCTCACAGCCTTCTGTGACTCCTCCTTAAGTAATACTGGACAGCACCACAGGCTACATCCTTCCGCTATGTGAAGTGTGTGAACGTGTGTGTTGTATATGAATGGGACTCGGTCCATCTTCTTATGCCAGCCAGGAATGTGACCGAGTGAAACAAACTTCTCGCAGTATTTAAAGCCAAACAGAATCAGCTCTCCTCTTCTCCATATCTCTTCTCTGGGAGATGTGTTTTGGGGGGGGGGCATTTCTGAATCTCTGGACACCCCCTGAGAGCTCGGATTAGCAAAAGCAGTTAGTACGAATCCACGTCGTCTCTCTTCAGTTGGTGGTTGTGGAGATGCTAGAAGCTGTCAAATGGAAAGGAAAACAAACTGAAAGAAGCAAGCTACGGGCATGCTCCTCCGTTTGCCCGACACAGAAGCTTTCTCCACAGAAGCCATCTGTGCAGTGCGATGCTGGGAACCCACGCCCCCACGCACATCCTTCATGGTCCCCACCCGCTCCTTTCAGTCGGCTCTGCCCACCCACCCCTAAGAGACTTGGTCAGGCCAGGTGTTCCGGCTGCACAGAAGAACCTTGTCCCCAGCCCATTGGTGCCCTTTGCTTTCAGCTGACTGGCTGCTCTCAAGTCCAGCCTCCCGATGGCCAGAGTTTGCCTGAATGAAAAGGTCACACGGTGTCACAGTTCCCAGTGGCTCTGGTCTCATTGGCCTGACACCCTTTTCATCAGCCCCGAGCCCTGCGGAGTGGAGAAGGACTTTCAAGTCTTTCCAGCTGGCTGCTTGGGAAGGATCTGAGACAAAGCTTTAGGAGACTGGGTTAGGCCTCTTTCCAGACAGACAGACAGACAGACAGACAGACAGACGGGCTGTCCCTGGGGCCCTATGCTCCAAGTCACCAGCTAAGATGTCGGCTGCATCCCTGGGACCCCATCTCAGACACAGTGGAATTACATTCCCACAAAGAATCCCCCTGCTGGTTTACAGGCTCTGGGGGAGAATGGATTCCAGTCATTTTTCTGTTAACCGCACAGCAAGTGACTAATGCTCTCCTGTCGCTGGTTGCTGTCTGGGGAGCGTCCTGACAGCGAGAGCAGGCCTGAAGGATGGAGGTGAAGACCACCGGGGCTGGCTGGTGCATTGCTTTCATCTGTCAGACTTGTTCCCTGTGCCGGGCTTCCCCTCCCCCTCCCCAGAGCTCTCCTGTCTGTCACCTCAGAGGCTCCTGCTCCTGCCCCTGCTCAGCTCCTCCATTTTCTCGTTGCAGAATGGTGTGGTCCACCGGGACTTGAAGCTGGAGAACATACTGCTTGATGACAACTGCAACATTAAGGTAAAACTCAGACGGGGGCCCGGGTATGGCAGGTGGGCGTGGCGGGTGGGCGTGATTCCCCATAACCCCGGATCTGACGCAGCCACTCCCTCTGCTGGTAGGCAGGCTCCGGGAAAGACTCCCAGCCACCAGCTCATCCACACAGTTTAATTTAGCAGGCCTTAAGGAGTCCCCTACAACTAGCCAGACTCTCTTCTCCCTGCTGGGACAATGACTGAGGAGAGTCCCTGTCCTCAGGAAGCTCACAATCTGAAATTCTTTTGTTTTTTCTAGACAAGAGTTTCTCTGTGTAGCCCTGGCTGTCCTGGAACTCACTCTGTAGACCACACTGGCCTCGAACTCAGAAATCCTCCTGCCTCTGCCTCCCAACTTTAATCCTGGGATTAAAGGCATGTGCCACCACCGCCTGGCCACAATCTGGACTTCTTACCACAAAAGTAACATGCAGATTTTATATTTTAGTTCCCATGTGCTTAAGCACTTTTGTAAGTGACTCTTTCAGACAGCATATGAGACGGGCACTATTCATCATATAACTCACATATACATAGGGAAACTGAGGCATAGACAAATGAGATAACACATCCATAGTAACAGTGGTTGGAATATAAAGGTAAGTTCACACCACTACGCAGAATGTGCTAGAAGGGTCCCCAGATTATTTTAAAACCTAGAAACCTCCCCATCTCTTTGTCTTTGAGGTAGCCCAGGCTGGTTTCAGACTTGCTATGTAGCTGAGGGTGGCCTTGAACAGATGGTCCTCCTTGCTCTACCTCCTTAGTGCTGAGGCCACAGGCAAACCATTCAGACCCGACTTAGAAGCCTTTCCCAAGCCTCTGCCACGTGGCTTCCCACCCCACATCTCCATGTCTTCCTCTTCACCATCTCACACTTGAACCAGCGATGGACTTGAGAACTGGATAAAAATGGTGGCTGTTCCAAAAGGATGGGTTGGGAGCTGGAGAGGCGGCTCAGCCCTTAAGACCATTTGCTGCTCTGCTGAAGAGCCCGAGGTTAGTTCATGGCAGACCTGTTGGTCTGCTCAGGAACGCCACCCGTGACTCTAGCTCCAGGGGACCGTACACCCTCCTCTGGCCTCTGAGGACACCCACACCCACAGGTGCACAGGTCCACAGACCAGACACACGTACCTACGCGTAATTAGAAATAAAAATCAATCTTAAAGAAAAGGCGGGGGAGCGATGGAGCTCACATTTCTTTGTGGCTGCTGCTGGAGCTGGAGAAAGCTCTCCCGGGGTGCCAGGGCCTCCTTGGGAGCACCCTGAATGTCCCTTAGACCACAGCTACAGAGTAAGCAAACACCGTTTCAAAATAAACGGAGCTTGCCATACGGGCTTTGTTGCGAAATGGCTTCAGGACTCCGAGTACTGCCACGGTCCTCCCCTGGACCCTGGCCCCAGCCAGACAAGGCCTAGCATCTCACATTCCTCTTTATTTGCTCCTCTTGCTGTCAGTCAGTGGGTGTGTGGTGGACCACATCCTTGCTTGGAAGGGTAGAGCTGTTTTAGAGTTTGTAGCACATGGCTGTCAACCATGATAGTCATTAGCATCCGTTGAGCAGTCCTTGAGAGACACACCCCCCCACCCCCCATGGCCTGCTACTCACAGAAGAGTTGACCTCAGTTACATATTTCTGTCCAGTCTGTAGAGCCTGGTGAAAACGATCCGTTGAAATAGTTCTCCTTAGGAACAGGAAATGAAATCTCAAATCCCTTCGGGCAAGCGGCTGGATTATTCTAGAAGGAGCACTAACTATCAAGTTCAAAAGTTGATGGATTGGGGATGTGTTTCAAATTTCAGAACACTTGCTGAACACGTATGAAGCCCGTGGGTCAGCCCCAGTATTGACAGAGGGGAAAAACAAAAAGCCAGCTTATGGGCCGTGGGGGCTTCCCAGCTCCTTGACATTGGGAAAAACCCATATAACCCAGTTCCTTCAGTTACAAAATAGGTAATAGTAGCAGCCACAGGCGGGCTCCAGGGCCTTTACAAGGTATTTTCTCTGTTCAGAATTCAAATGTAGGAATCAACCGTCTACAAATGAGTCCAGTCTAGGAGTGGAGGCTCTGGGGTTGGATGGCCCAGGTCTGGGCGGCAGCTGTGTCTCTCGCTGATGGCAGTGTTTAGGATAAATTTTCAGCCACTGAACTTAGCTTCTCCTATCAAATAGGAAGAAGAGCTGTCTACTGTTTGTTTATTTTCTCCAGTCATTTTTTTTTTTCCTGAGAGTTTCTATGGGCAATCCCCAGTTCTAGGCATGGACCACAAATGTGAAAATAGCTAGGAATACATTCAAAGGAGATGGTGACTAGCTATGTCCATGCCGAGAATTTGCCTGAGTGCCTGGCCCCTGAAGGCGGCAATGCATGGAAAGACAGCAGCCGGGAAACGGTTCTGGGGTGGGGTCGGGTGGGGTGGTGGTCGGGCCTGCTGTCGGTTTGGACCCTTGCCTTCTCAGGGTTTTATAACATCTATTGATCTCAGTGGCGCGCTGTCCAGATTCTTCCTGCCACCTGTCGCCGGAGCCCTCAGAACTAAATGTAGTCTTTACAAGGTCTGGAATGTGAGCCTCTCGCTTGGGGGTTGGGTTCTGTGGGACAGGGTGACCTCTTGGTCCCGTGCTGTAGTCCCAGAAGTGATAAGGCGCATAGCTTCCCGTGGAGTCATAGAATTCCCTAATGGGGCAGAAGAATGGCCAGAATTCAGAGAGCACTTGTGTGGGGGACACTGGGGCAGCAGTCTGGGAGCTCGGCTCATTGTGCGGGGCTCCTCTCGGGACCAGAGTTTCCACCTGAGAGCCTCTGTTTTTGTAGCCAAGTAGCACACATAGTACTTTACAAAAGTCGACTTTGGCCGTATATTTTTCTTTGTCTTTTTCCTGACATGGCCCAGGGTGGAGACGCATGTGCACATGCACACACACACACACACACACACACACACACAGAATCAAGTCTGTCCTTTTAATAAGTTATTATTTTGAAAAGTCCTCCTTTGTTGCAGAACCTTCAACTAAGGCCTGATATTCTATTTGAAAGAACTTGCTTTCCAACCTAGAATGTCTAAGGGATGTGCCCGAGAGCCGTCGTTTGTGTCTTTCTTATCCCAGAGCTTCCTCGGGGTGTCTGGCACATGGAGGCATTTAGAAGTGTTTGATTTGAGGGCAGAGGAGCCCCTAACCAGGATTAAAACCCCCGTTTGACTTCCAGGCAAACTCCATCCTCTCGCACCCACTTCCAAGGGTTTATAAAACCCGTGTTTCAGCTGGTGCTGATTTGCCTTCCGGCTGTACGGGCCCCGCTCTTCCTGACTCAGCGCTTTGCAGAAGCATATTTAGAAAGGACAGTTGCTGACAGAAGCAGTCAGACACATGGTCACAGGCTGGCCTCTGCGCGAAGGAAAGGCCATCGCTGCCTGGCCTAGGGGGACCATGGGGACAAATGTACTACCAACCAGCCGGATGTGAGTGGCGAGATCGTCCTAAGGGCAGGAGGAGCGGTTGTCACGTTGGTGCGTCCGCCTCTCTCGTGGCCCCGGGAAAAGCCTCTAAAGATGCTTCTGGCTGGGACGTGTTAGATGTGGCTGCCGCTTTGGTGTGAGCCATGTGACTGGCTCCCCTTCCCTTCTGTGCCTTATGCCGATCTGCAAAGAGCACATCTGGCTTGGGGAATTATTTATCTGGCCACGGCAAGAGGGTGCGGCTTCTAAAAATATTCCTGCAGTCCAGCGGCAGAAGGAATGAGCGCGATGCGCTGCCCGGGATCGCATTCCGTCCTCTGTGGAAGCGCGGACTAAAATAGCACCCAGCCTAGCATTAATTCGCAATTAATGAAGGCAGGCCAGATTCACATCCCACTCTCTGGGAGAATGGAATGCTGACCATTCCCAGAGAAGGCTCCTGTAAAAGTCCCTCCCCGGAAGAGGGCCAGGCGCCTGCCCGGGTCAGCTGACCTCCTCCTGGAGGGCTGGGAAGCTGCTGGGCTCTCAGAGCTCAGGGGAGAGGCAGAGAGGGGACATGTTCTGCTGCCCCTGTGACAATGGAGGCATGGCTGCTGCGGATGAGAGAGTTGCTTCAAATTGCAGTGACAAGAAGAGAGAAATCTTGGCAGCTTAGCCAGGCAAAGCTCAGGATCGTGGACCTCTGGGCTTTGGAGTGTGAGGACTTTGTGGTCTTGCATTAACTAGTTCATTTACCTGTCAGGCGTGCACGTGTGCATGCGTGGGACTGTTTATATCACAGCACAGCTGTGCTGCCTGAGGTCATGTTTCTGTCCTTTCAGGAGCTGAATATCTCACATAGACCGTATTTCTTTGATCATAAAATACTTAACCAAGTGTCAAATGCTATGTCGTTAGTCCTGTGCCGGGGGTGTTGGGGGAATTTAATGCTGAGTCCGATGGCCAGGTCACTCTTGTCTCGGAGCTCCGAGTCTGGCGGTCATTTAACTAGGAGTGAGAATGCACCACCGAATGTTAAGAAGGCAAAGAAGATAGTGTGCGCCCCTCCCCTGCAGTGGACTTGGCGTTTCAGCCGGGACTGAAAACAATACACAAAGGCACGCGTGATCCACTTGTCCAGTGAAGGAGGCTGATCAGGGATGGTGCCTGGCGGTGCCCTTCGGTGAGGTTGGTCCAGGAAGGCTCCCCTGCATGGCCATCAAAATCCTCAAACCTGCAAAAGCTCCCTCTGCCTTCCTGACCTTGGAACACGTGGTTCCCTCTGTCTGGAATGCCCTTTCCACTCCCCCTTATCTGTCTGTCCTTTAGGGGGTCTTCCTCCAGAGAGTTTTCTTATCCCTTGGCAGGCCAGATGCCTCCCCCCCACCCCAACCCCCAATGCCATCTGGACGTGCTAAACAGGAAGGGGCGGGTCTGTCTAGCCAGATGGAGCAGAAAGCCTTTGAGGGGGGAAGTGGTGACAGGCAGAGTTCTGAAGGCCGGGGAAGGGTCTGATGGAGGCGGGGGTGGGGGAACGGAATCTGATGATGAGCTTGCAGAGGAGAGGAAACCGAAGGACTAAAGTACACTTGCTGAACTCCTGCTGGAAGCCAGAGCCCTGAGCCAGACCACGTGTCTTCTCCTTTCCGTCCTCACCAGGGTGGGACCAAGCGCCTCATTCTTTTCAGACAGGGAGATTCCTATAGCTCGTCTGGAATGAGGCCACCTAGAAACCTCTTCCCACTCTGCTGTAGAATATTCTTCACTGCCAGCTGCAAGATTTGCCCTCTGTCTCGGGGACGGTCATCCGCTGCGCCTTTCCTGTTCTCTTATCTTGAGTGCTGTTGACTTGCAGACAGCTGTCCCTGGGAGAGAATCTCCAAGTGCCGATAGTGGCCAGTGACCAGCTGAGCAAGTCGCTGTGGACGGAGCAGCCATCTAGGACCCTGGAGCTGTGTGTGCAGCTAGGTGGGGCCGGCTGTGCGTTAGCATCTTTGCCAGGTAGCTCTTGTCACACGCTCCATTAAGAGTCTCCCAGATTGCTTCCGGTTGGTGATTACTGGTCTCAGAGAAATAATTCTTCTGAAGATGAAAGCCAGTCCACGACTCCCTACGGTTCATTGTTGGGCTTTCTGCCTTCCTTCCGACTGCACGGGACGGTGGCTGTCCTGGGTAAAGCCACAGTAATTAACACCAAGGCCAGAGAGGAGTGATGGAGTGTGTCTTCCTGCATGGAATTGCTCTCTTCCTGTAGTCACAGAAAGTCCATTTCCTGTGGACAGTAACGCCCCTTGACATGTGGTTTAATAGCCAGGATGGCTCTGGGCAGGCTCCTTGGGCAAGACAGGTGCCTCAGTTTCTTTAAGAGGGAATAATAATAATAATAATAATAATAATAATAATAGTAAAGACCTTTCTCCAAGGGCTGCTGTGAGGATCGGCTACAGAGGTTTAAGCAGGGGTCCCCGGCAGTCCCTGGCTCATAGCTGTGCTGCTGTGATCAGTACAGTTATTACCCACTGAGTTGGATTCTCACGACACCCGCAGCGCTGCTGTGGATCCGTTTCCTAGCAACGGAGACTCATAGATGTAGGAGCGTCACAGCGCCGTTACTGAAGGCCCGCTACACGCTAGGCCTGGGGCTCTCCCTTGCCATGCGCCTGTGCAGTCGGTTTGTCAACAGCCCTTCCGAGTGGACCGCGGTGTCACCATCAGCCACGTTATACAGATAAAAGTCTCAGGCCCTAGAGGGCCGTAGTACGAGGGAAACTGCTGGGGTGCTTGTTGTACTGAAGCTTTCCACTCAGCAGGCCTGGGGCAGGGCCTGAGACTCTGCATTCTAAGATACTCTAAGGCTAGATTGACTGGTACGCCTCAGACTGGAAAGAGATGGAGGGATTGGAACTAGTGTACAGATCTACCTGACTTGATTTTTTCCCCCTTCTCCCTGGGATGCTGCCACTCACACTTTCATACCTGGGTCAAGATCACTTCTCTTGGCTATGAGGTTGGCTCTCCCATCTGAGATGGCCTCTAGGTGTTCTTGGAGAGGTTGGCGATTCACAATCTCCAGTCCTTTCAACAGCTTTAGAGACAAGCGTTCTGAGACCATTGTGTAGATAGACAGGTTGAGGGGCTTGGTGGTACCCACCAGTTAATACTGAGTAATGAGTTCTTAGGACTCCGAAGCCTCTGATCTTTGAGCACAGGGCACTTCTTAGACACCTCCAGGGATTGGCAGACGATACTAATTATCCTTGCCTTAAGCCTCCTTTGGTAGCAGTTAAAATCAACAAGCTGGTACCTTCTTTTGCATCATGTGAGCTTCTTATTCATAGTGACCTTGGGGTTAATTCTTTTGTGGGGATGCCAAAATATGCACACTGTAGCTTAAGGCCTCCTGTACTTGGATGTCTCTAGCACAGAGGCAGGAAGTATCCTCAGGATTGTAGGACCATCCCAGCCCCGAGCTGCAGACCCACGGTCCTCCTCCTCACCTGGTTCTCCATGCCTGTTAGGTTCTGGCTCCTTGCTTCTCTTTCCCCCAGGCCCTGGCTATCACTACCGTTCTCCTTTCTATGATTTGTCTACTCTAGGGACCGTATATAAATAGAAGCAGACAATGAGTGTCTTTTCCTCGGTGCCTGGCTTATTTCACACTGCACTTGTCTTCAGGGTTCACCTGAGTTGAAGTGGGGTTAATCCCACTGACATGTGAGTGGTCCCCCCCACCCCCCCCACCCCCCCCACCCCCCCCTGCCCATTTATCTTTTTTACTCTGATTTTCACTTGAGCAGGGCACACTTCTGAAGCGGATGGTTAGTTAACACAAACAGTCCAAATTAAACTCATGAGATTTACCTTCTCTGATGCCTTTCGAGGTAGAGGCTGAGCTGCAGGATCTATAGAAGGTGATCAGAGGGTAGTTCTGATCCAGTATGGGGCAGGGCAACAGTTCAGCACAATCAACAACAAACAATCAAAAAACCAACCAACCAAACAACCCCACCCCCACCCCTTGCCCCCAAACACGGTGAGGCCTCTTTCTCCAAAGCTTAAGGTCACATCTCCAAGAGCTACTTCTAAAGGGCCTGGGGTGGGGCTTAAAGTACATTCAGGTCTCTTCCACATGGTGATCAGTTCTATGGTGCAGTGACACACACACACACACACACACACACACACACACACACGTGCACTTTTCTGCATTTTAGGTTGGTGGTGCTTGTATTCAGTTTGAGTCTCTTTGTAGAGTAGTATTTACTTAGGAAGGAAGCCCTGAGTAATGGCATTTGGTGGAAAACTAGTACCAAGAACCAAAGAAAAGCCCACGAGTGCAATAAGACGAACCAAATAGCTGCATTACTTTTTTGATTTCATGTTGGTTGCTGCCCGAGGCCGTGAGCCCAAGGCCGGTTGGTTCTCTCTGGTAAATGTGGAGATGCTTTCATTGTGTCTTACCACCTTCCTGACTCAAACTCAAAGAAGAGGATAACTTCTTTATTTTGACATTCAAACTAATTCACTTGCAAAACTGGCACCTCGACCTTCTCTATTGTCAGTCCCTGGCATTAGAAGATGTGCAGTGCATCATGGGATCAGTTACTTATCCGTGTTTAAAGACAAATGTGTCATTACTGTTGTCCATGCACTTTGTATGTGCTTAACGGCATTGAATTGTCATGACACCACAGGGGCAGAGGAGATTTTCATCCCCATTTTACAGATGAGAGAACTGAGGCTTCCGAGTGGACTCGTTCCCCAGTCTCCCCACTTAGCAATAGTTGACTTAAGCACCATGTGGTGTTAAAAAAACCCTAGAGCCGAGCAGCTCAGAGTCTGAGAACGCTGAGTGTGTGTGTTGATTGATATTGCTTTTCCGTTCATGTGCCAAGAACATGGCCTAATCTGGATTT